>JAOYRR010000245.1:0-5000 GCA_038994665.1 Podotricha telesiphe
ATATTAATAAATAGGAAAGTAACTCTGTGTGTCGGTGACGACCAAACCGCTGAACAGATTGCTATGAAATGGTGAACATAGGCTATAGGCTTTTTTCTCCCATTTTTTTAAGTATTTTAAGGAATTTCCTTGCTGTACGAAAAAGCCGCCGGAATTACGAAGCAGTAATAGTTTACAAGAGCAAAGCCACGAGCGCGTCGCTAGTATGCTATCAATCTGCATACATATTTATATTTGTTATGAAAGACCTATATATCACAATATGAACATGAAAAATAAACATTAAATTCTTTATGATATCCATAACCGAGATATGGGATATTACGGTTAAAATGTATTTCCGATTATCCGGTAGTTTCGGATAATTATGGTTACGGATATTAGATTTATGAGGACTGTTAGTATATTTTGGCTAATTAAGAAATAACTTTCCTTCCAGATGCCTTTATATTTTATAGAATATGTTAATAAGAGGTCTCATTTATACTGCACCCATATCTAAAATTATCCGAAACTTTATACCGACTGAAGAAATGCATTTATAATTATTTTTAATAATGTATTTATTATCAGGTTTATCTGATTAGACAAAATATCACTAAAGGTTATATCATACGCCATGTCTTAAAGTTTGGTTAAATGAAGTGAACGGAAATCTGTTACACAGTCCCTTCTCCGTCCACTGCTGGACTTAGGCCTCTCCAATGGCATGCCACTAAGTTACAGCTCTTCGCTCCCATCCTTTACCAATCACTTTGCGTATAAGACATATTTAGAAAACGTATAAAAATTTGAACGCAGCGGAGCGGAACACTTTAAAAAAATGTTAACAAAATATACACTTTGCGTATGTCGTCCGCTACCGTGACCTCGGTATTGCGGGATCCCGCATCGTTTACCAATTACGCGTTTTGCGGGATTACGGATGCGGGATGAGCTGGATTAGAATAAAACGTACTCGGCTTCACGTAAGCTCGGACGCTTGGTGGAAAGGCCAGTGCGTCGTACGTACCGCACAATCTCTAAAGAAGATGGAAGAAAAAAAAACGAACAACGAAAATTTAAGATTTTCTTGACGATTGTGAGGCTAAAATAAATAGCGATAGATAGATAGATATATGACTGAATAATCTGAAATTGTAAAATTGTAAATTATAGAAAGTGTATTCAGTGCATTCATTGAATACACTTTTACACTTTTTATAATTTACAGAATACACATTTTATAATTTTTAAAGGAAGATTTGTAATTTTAATAATATAATTGACAGAATTTGGATAATTGACGTATGTTGAAAAGTTAATAAAATAAAAATGATATATTTTGTACTTCATATGTTTTTATCTGTATTTGTTTACTTTTTGAAATAAACGGAATAATTTGAATAACCGCATAATAATAGTAAAACCTAAATAAAAGTGGAGTTAGGTTGATTACCTCACAGTTTATTTTCTTTATATACTTAAATAGTAATATTTTCTATAAGCGGGATCACGCAAATACCGCGATGTCACCGGATTGAAAATTCGTAGTCTTGCAAATACCGAGGTGGAACACAGAACGCGAGATTGGAAGCCTTAGCTGAAGAGTGAATATATGTAAAAATTACAAATTATATATATTTTAATTGATTTATGTTTGCTTAAAATAACATTAAGCATGTAAATTTATTGTGTTTTTACAAAGAAGTATAAGTTGGATAATTTATTTAGTAAGAGTTGTGTAATTTATTTCAAAGCAGTTAAATCTTTATAATATAATTATATTTTCATTTTACTTTTACATTCATCTATGTGTGTGAGTGTGTGTGAGTTATTCATCTTTCGGCATTGCCCACAATTTGCGGGAAGACAGAGAGTAGAGAGAGCGTTTATTATGTACTGCTGAACATCAATTATGTCTTGTCGATTTGGGACATTTTTTACCTATAAATAAAACAAAATATTATAATTGAATGTAGTTACAAATGTTTTCTTTTACAATATATGTATAAAAAATATATTCTTCCGATTGGGATTAAAGACTACAACCACCGTCTCCGTATGGCATAAAGTATGCGCCTTCATCATGAGACATCGTCACAATGATAATGCCCACTGCCCCTATTCATAGTACAATGAAGTACTTAATAGCGTAAAAAAAAGAAAGAAGTAATTCACCACATTCATCACTGTGTTCTCCAAATAAACACAGACTTTGATTAAAAAATGTACCAATTACCTTCGAATCAGCGTATTGTACCTCGATCTAAGAGAAGTGTTATTCCCACACTACGGAAATTGAAAAATACATATTTAATTTATAATTTAATTCATTGAAAACCGTTCAAGAGGGCGCGGGTTCAAATCCCGCTGCGTTCAAATTTTTATACGTTTTCTAAATATGTCTTTTTTTAAATTATATTTATTTTGCTAAATTATCTTTTGGTAGTTTCGTAAGTTATAGTTTTAAGGCGTGCCGATTTGTTTCAATTTTTTATTACCGACAGTACCTATGGACATGACAGTTCTACGAAACACACCACAACGCAATTGGCAGTAGGCTGGACATGTATACCGCTGAACTGATGGGATATGGAGCTATAAAAATGTAGGCTGAGACCTCTCCAAGGTAAAAAAAATGTGGGACAACAGATAAGATAAGATTAACCGATGATCTGGTCAGACGAATGGGTCACATTGAATGTATATTGAGTAATGGCTATACACAATGCTAGTATTGTTAAAAATTTCAAATTGCTTTGTATACTTTTCGTAATCTATACAAATAAATATAATTAAAGCATCTATTATTAAATAGTGTCTGTGTTTTTAAGATTACAATAACCGCTTTTTATAAATTGCATATAAAATGTTATTTTAGTATATGTACCTGTTTGTTCCGACTAATCTCTGGACCTTGAATCGTTTCACTGGTAGATAGCTGTAACTTAGGCTACTTTTATTTTTAAATTCCACGCGAATGAAGTGGCCGGCACAGCTAGTTTATAATAAAATAACATCGTAATATTACAATATAATAAAATGAATGAATATGAATTGGAAAAGTTGAATTAAACACTATATTCTATAAAGCTCATCTAACCGCCCATAGCTTGAAAGCCCCGCCCATTCGTCGAGCGCGGGAAAGAGCTTTGTCTAGCTTTCAGTGAAAAGAACTTACGCTCAGTCGCGTGACGGACGCCGTGCGGATAACACGTGGAAGCTTATTTCGTAAATGTTTACGTTAACGTGAAAGTTACGTTACGATAAAAAACTTAACAACTTTATATTTTGATAATATATGCGTTTCTACAGTGTTATAGTGGACTTAAATTACAAAAATGGACAAAAGTTCGAACTCGCTGTCACCAAAACCGAAAGTGAAAAAGGAAAACGAAGAAGAAATAAAGGTAGGAATAAATACGAATAGAAAATACGCTTCAACAATATTTTGGCGGTGTTTACATCACCAAGACTCTTTGGCAAGCGGCCGTTATCATCTCGTGTAAAACGACACGTCGCTCAATATTAATAAATTTGATCCGAGACCGAGGGGTAAGTGAGAGCTACGAAAGCTCACGAATAAATTATAAAGTATACAATTACAATATTAATTACATTTTGCGTTACAATAAAATGCGTGTAATATCGCGTTTTCGAGGCCTTTTCCAGCCATTAAAGTGTGAAACGCGATCCGCTCAGATCGCTGTAACCGGAGTCGTTGGATGTTTTGATAATAGATATAAGGTTAGCTTGTGAGCGTGCTGTGTGTATTTGTGTCCGTGTGTGTAGGGAGTAATTTTAGCCGAGCCTTTGCTCGAACTCGACTCGTAACTCGAGACCTGGGACGGCCGCAAGCAGACGCCACGATTTATTGTTTTCATATAATTATGCTTAATACGTAACGCACAATATGTTGTACGCTACATAATAAATACTGCCTTCCACACATCTTTTGGCAGCTCGAAAATAATTTGACATGTCAATGACCGGTGACCACGCTAGTGATGTCATGGGACGCAATTCGTAAGAAAGTTTGAGGTCGATTTAATTTATATATTTACGCGTCTAGCGCCCCAAATTGTTAGGGTAATGGCTATTTATTTTTGTTTTCTCAGCTACAACTTGGAATAAATGTTATTATTTTTTACTTAGAGATACGTATATACTTTGTATTTAGAGATTTGTATGTAGAGATATTTGTAGATATACTTTATATATATAGATTTGTATGTAGAGATATTTGCTAGAAAAGAGAATGTAGTTTTAAGACTAGAACGTAGTGTAATAGAAGAAGTCACGTTTACCAAGAATAATAATAAAACAAAAGCTTATTATAATTATTAAATAATTAATTTTCAATCTAATAGAATAAAAAAGTATTTAGAAAGAAAAACAGTCAAAGATAATATTTTAAGACAAGATTTTAGTATTAATATTATATAAATTCAAGACGTATAATTAACACCTTATACAAGTGAAATAAAAAAAGAAACTTGCGCGTCACATTATATTTGCGACCTTGTATTGAGCTTTTAGTTACTGAGCTTTCCAACAAAAGTTTTATTGATAGCGAATATATTTAATTTTTTTTTTGTAAATTTCAATCGATTTATATCGATGATTTGATTGCTAATGAATCGATAATTTGATTCTACAATAACTAAGTTAAGGCATTCATGCTATTTTTTAACTGTAGGTACGTATTAGATTTTTTTTAAATGATTTGTTTTTTTATGTTTATTGTTCTATTAACTTGGAAAGACAAGCAAAGAAAGTTAGTAAAGCTAAAACGCTGCGCTGTAAAAGCTCTGTGTTTGTAATATTAATTATTTCTAATTAGTCTTACTAAAAAATCACTAAATAAATATGTAATACAGCAAAAATATATAACAAATTACTACATAAATTGGAAATATCGTAAAAACATATAAGCAATCTTCAAACCCTTTATTGGAGGTGATAATTATTTTCAAGTATATTATTTTTCCGTTCTTATAAGATAATTGCGCGGCTTT